>JAXCGZ010015115.1:170000-172500 GCA_037179515.1 Halocaridina rubra
CCTTATCAACTCAGCTGATTCAATGAATATACCATTAGATGTGTGAGGTTTAAGGTAAAATAGTTTCCTTATTAGCATTCCTACCGGCATAACCACATATTAACATCTTAATAGAACATGATTCTTATGTATGGAGAGTTTTCCTTGATCATTCTCACACCTACATCCGTTATTTCATCTACTGGTGCACGGCTACCATATTTACTCACCGCTATTCCATCTATCGTTTTAAACCATCTATCCATGGCGATGGAATTTCTCTCTTGCCATTTCTCGTTTCTCTTAGGTCGCTTTCACACTAAAGTGGCACGTAGCACGTGGCACGCCAGTTGAAAACGAACATCCGGAAATATATGAAACCTTTCACACAGAAGTGGGGTGGCACATGGAACATGTCACGCCACTTCTGTGTGAAAGGTTTCATATATTTCCGGATGCTCGTTTTCAACTGGCGTGCCACGTGCCACTTTGATGTAAAAGTGGCCATAGGCTTTTCACCTATCGCACCGCTTTCTGGTCTATCCCGCTAACTCGGTTGTCTATGGGTTTAGGACAAGCTATTCTAGAAGACTAAAAGCCTCTCCTCCACTATTCAGATAGTTTATTGGCTTATCCTGACTAACCCGCAAGTCTGGTAGTCCATGAGCCTATCCCATTTAACCGCATCCATATCTACGTCGTTGTTTTGGTAGTCTTTGGGTCTATCCATTAATTCTGGTTGTTTAAGGTCAACTTTACAAGGATCATGAAATTCAGTATTGACTACAACAAACTTAATTAAAAAAAAAAGAAACTTTAAAGAGGAGTAAAAATATATTCGTTTAGTTCAATAGAGGAAGAATACTAGATAAAGGAAGTTTTTTCTTTTTCTTTTAAGATTGTGACACCAGGACGGGCAAAGAAGACTGTTGATAATATTTTCTTCCGCGGAAGGGCAGTGATTAGACCGTTTAATTTGGGTGGTGACAACCCCGCGATTCAGCTCATCGCCGGGCGTTAGGGGAGGCATCCAGCCTCCGCTTCCCACTTGCTCGGGCGGTGACATCCCCGCGATCGAGCCACGCGCGGGACCTTAGGAAGGGCATCCAGCCACTATTTCCCTAGTTCCAACCTGTGTCCTCCTCCATAATGGAAATTAATAGTGACACACACAAGAGCAAAGAACGTAAATTTTCTAGGACTTTTCCTTGCAAATACGATTCCAAAGAACAGCATAGTCTGTATATCACCGATAGCCCATTATCAACTTCACTCATATGACAATAGAAAAGAACAAAACCTCATTCTAAAATGTCCAATTCTTACTTAGAAAACAACCTAGCCTGATAGACACTTGACGATTGATGCATGTGGGAATCACATGTGATATTGACTTCCGCCATTCCTCGTCAAATATACAAAATTTTATCCTCAAGCTAAAATTTTCTTTTTCTTTTTGTACTTTATACACGAAGTCGAATCTCAATCGTTATTCAGATCCTTTATGGTAAAAAGATATACACTCGACATTGACAATAATAATCAGAGAATGAAATCTTAATTGAAGATAATTACAGAGGTAACAAATCTCTCACCTGTGATGCCCTGTTCCTGTATGGCACGATAATGGCTACTCTCCATCGAGCTTGACAGTGGGATGGCCACCAAAACCCGCCTTGTTTGACCCCCTCAGTAACTCCCGTGGACTCGGCCTCTTCGACAGTGACGTTTTCTAAAACGTTTATTCGACCCCCTGGTGAGAGAGAAAAGACTAAACTGTTGAAAACGTTAGACAGTGAGTACAAAGGTAATTAAATTTACTATGGATCTCGATGAAAGGAAGTTCACTAAAACGTTGGTTTGACCCCCTTGTGAGAGACATTTGTTGCTTAGGACTGCTTAAAACGTTTGACAATAGAATAAAAGCAAGTATATAAAGAGTGAATCTCGATGATATTGCACTTAGTCACTCAGCGGTCTCAGCCTGTTTAACAGTGACGTTTTCTAAAACGTTTACTGGATACTCTGGTGAGAAGCAGACAACTAAACAGCTGAGAACTATTCAAACGTTTGATAGTGGTCATAAAAGTCAGTATATCAAGCATGGATTTAGATGAATGCAAAGTAGGGAAGCCCCTGGATATTAGCATCTTCGACAGTGAGGCTCTAAGTTTTTTCTTTATTTTTTTACACACCTTGGTGAAAAACTAAACAAACTGCACAGAACTATTAAAAAATGCACGAGAATGGGAGTAAAAATAAGAATCTAGATGAGCCTGCAAAGTTGCTTACTTTCTGAATAGTGTAAAAATGAGTTTATATATACGAAAATAGACTCGACCTCGGCGATATTGCGAGGTTTGCTGTCTCGTTCTTTCAGACAATGGCCCGATTTCTAAAACAGTGTAAACCTAGGATATCATATTCTTAGTTAGCTAAACACACAAATGGTTTGCATAAACGAATCTGACGCGGTTCTGTGTATGGCTAGGATCCCGTACGGGATCCTAGCCATACACAG
>JAXCGZ010015115.1:177500-187500 GCA_037179515.1 Halocaridina rubra
AATAATAATAATAATAATAATAATAATAATAAATAATAATAATAATAATAATAATAATAATAAAAATAACAGTATTTGGTATGTAAACATCGGCTCTCAACAATTTAGCTGCTAGCTAACCTATAGATAGAGGATGCAATATTACCAAGGCAATGTACCAGTGACATATTTATATACATTTTATGTATGTTTTGGGACGGTGTGCGAGGAGAGAGAGAGAGAGAGAGAGAGAGAGAGAGAGAGAGAGAGAGAGAGAGAGAGAGAGAGAGAGAGAGAGACATATGTGTGACGGGACCTGCGCTAAAAGTGTCATTTTCACAACATTCTCTGCGATTATGAATAATATCAACTCACTGTTAGGCGTAGCCCAATATTCAGATGTAAACAAAAGTCATGATATAAATCTTGTTTCTTAAATCCTATTTATCACAATCAAGATAATGATTGCAATTATTTCTTGCAACAAACAAACTTAATTCCTATATATCCAAGAGTACTCTTACAGCTTGATCTGATTACAAAGAAGACGAACAAAACAACAACAAATACTACTGCTACTACTACGACTACTACGGGGAACAGCATATATATATATATATATATATATATATATATATATATATATATATATATATATATATATATATATATATATATATATATATATATATATATTAATTCTAATTAGTTTCATACACAAGGTATTCTACCCATATCGGAAATGATTTAAGATAATTATATGCTAATCACGACAATTTTTTATTTTCAGCCCATTCATCTTTATTAATCAACAACTTTTTCTGATAGAAATAAATTTCATCAAAACCTATTAGTTAATGAAAAAAAAAATATTGAAGACAAATCTTATAAATAAAAAATACCAATCAGGCAGGTTGAAATAAAAAAAAAGAGAGGCTTTGAACTTTGACCTTTTCCAGAATAGAAAACAATATATTAAGAACAATATCAATAAATGGTTTATGTAAACATTCGCATCCCAGTTAAGAAGAAAATATTATTAAATTAATTATAATATTAAGTTTGGATTGGCAATATTAAGCTTACATTGTCCACACTTCTAAAATTAGTTGATGGTGAATTTTTTTTGGTAGTAATATTTATTTATTTTTTTTTTTTACTGTTCAACATTTTCTTTTGCTCGCTACGAGTAAAAGAAAAAGTCAACATTTCCTCAAACTACAGATGAAATGTATATGTTGGATCTCAACCTCGATATGGCTCCAGTTAGGTTAATATAGGTTAAGTAAGAGGAAAATACTAACTGATAATAGTATGTATCATATGCTAAAAATCTATCTATCTATATACATGAGCCAATTACACTTGCTATTCATGCTAAAAATCCATTTTTTGTAAATATATGCTTTCACATCACTCGTTAAAAATAAAAAATATAAAAAAATTCTTTATAATATTAGGTTTGGTCAGGTTGGTTAGGTTAGATCACCCCCAGTTAGAAAATATGTTAATTGACATCATTATATTCAGTGGTTTTAGATATTTTCCTAGGTTTTAATAACTCGTTGGGGTGTGGAAGTAAACATTAAATATCAAAATAATAAAAGCAGAAAGCGTATGAGCATCCTTGGATCTTACTGACAAAGATCAAAAGTAAACAAATCCTACCTGAGGCTGTTTACAGGTTATAAACAATTGCCAGACCTACTCACGTGTCGTCAGAAAATGCATCTTTTGAAAACTTTTTTTTTTTATTATGTTTGGAAAGTTAACAATATATAATATATAAACTCTTTGATCATATAAGCTAATATTTTAATACTGACTAATATCAGTATATAATAACATCCCAAATAACGGCTTTAAAATGCAGACTGAAGAAGGGTTTAAACATCACTACATCACTGCTTCGACTTCTACACACCCACACTGTTTATAACAGACTGAGCTGCTGAAGTCGGTGAAGGATTTCGTAGAAGAGAATGGGATGGAATGAGGCAGCAATATTGAACAGAAAAAAAAAATATTTTCGATCGCATCAATTCATCAATATGGCAACTCATCTATTATCATCAATCATACCGATTTTCACTACAGAACATTTGTGATGGTGATGATGCTGGTGATTATCGGCTGCTGACATGTACTGATGGTGATGATGGGAGTTTCTGCCATTTTTGGAAGTGTATCTGTAAATTGTAACAATTTATTTATTTTCTTAAAGTTTTTTTTTTTTTAAACATATAACAAAATGAAAGAGACAATATGAGGGATACTTACTTCATCGAAGGATCAGAGCTCGTGGGGCATGTTCGTTCCATTTATGTTATTGTTCTTTGTGGTTTTATTTGTCACTGAATCCCCATTCGAATGAGGGTGGACACTAACAGTTTGGAGCTGCAGAATGAAGACTGGATAGACTTCCTTACGTCCCGCTGCGAGCTCGAACACGAATTCGTACTCGATTCGTTCCGTGTAAACATGAACGAAATTTCTTGCTTTCTTTTCCTATTTTCATATAGGGCCGCTGTTTACCCCTAGCCCCATGGAGACATGTGTGGTTTTGGCTCTAGAATGCCCTTCCTCACACAAACTTATTCCATTGATTCGGGCTTGGGACCGCATCCGAGTTGAGCTGGCATGCTCCCCAGCGGCTGGAACGAATGTTGTTTGCCGTATAATGTCACTATTAATTCCTATTACGGGAGTGGACACAGACAGTTTGGAGCTAGGGAATGAATGCTCTTGCTATAGTCATGCGAATTCAGCGACGAAATCCAGTAAATTCATAATATAAACTACAACAAGAGCTAAGGATTCCTCTCTCTCTCTCTCTCTCTCTCTCTCTCTCTCTCTCTCTCTCTCTCTCTCTCTCTCTCTCTCTCTCTCTCTCTCTCTCTAGCTATTTATGTATCTATTTTTTTTATGAGACTGACACCGAGACAAGCAAAGAAAATTTCCTTCATCGTGTCCGGGCACAAGAAAACATTTAAGAAAAAGAGAGAGAGAGAGATGGGAGTGTTGTGACTTGCTAAATGTGAAGGGATAGTAAGAGATGTGTAACGAATACGCCAAAATATTCGATGTATTCCTAGGCATAGGATCTATGAATATTTCACAGTTAATTTATTCCCTCTTTCAATATCTGCAGAAAATGAGGGGGCGGTTGCTAGGATGAGAACAGGTTGGGGGGGGGGGTTGGAAAGTGAATCGAGTACACATAAAAATAGTACATCAATGTGAATTACTCGTTTGATTTGAGAGTAAGAAAGTTGAGAAAATAAGTTCGCGTGCACAAGCACATACGCGCGCACACACACACACACACACACACACACACACACACACACACACACACACACCACACACACATATATATATATATATATATATATATATATATATATATATATATATATATATATATATATATATATATATACGCATTGGAAAGAAATAAGAACCTATATAGATAAGGAAATAAAAAAAAAAAGGAAATTAAGTAAAACAGACATAAAAGACTATAATATGAATCAAATGTCATTAAGTAGAACTAAAAAGTTATAAAGAGAGGAACGTTGCTAGCAACTAGAGACGACAAGAGAGAGAGAGAGAGAGAGAGAGAGAGAGAGAGAGAGAGAGAGGAGAGAGAGGAGAGAGAGAGAGGAGAGAGAGAGAGAGAGAGAGAGAGAGAGAGAGAGAGAGAGAGAGAGAGAGAGAGAGAGAGAGAGAGAGAGCCTAACGGGAAAACGTTTACGACAAAGAAGTTGAGATGAATAGAGTAACGGCAAAACGTTTGTCTCACCGTTTGCCACATTTCTCCCTACTGAACGCACTCGTTTTCTCAACAGAAATCTAGATTAAAATAATACATGGCAAATTTTTTCAAAAGCAGGCAGCGAATCTAAAGAGAATTACAGCGTACTGAATATCGATACATAAGTTGTTAATACTTATTCAAGTTCTTGGTACTGAATTATAATCAAGTTATCCATAAGTGATTCAATTACAGTTTCCATTTGTTTCAATGGTAGCGGTGTGTGAGGTTGCTGAATATACCCATGTCATTACTCTTTATTAATGCCTCAATGTTAATATTAGGCTCATTTTATTTGGAAAAAAATCTGATGTAACATTGATGTTACTATAAATCTTCAATAGCTCAAAAATGCTCACTGCAAAACATGATACAAAATTAGAGCCTAACATTTCACTTTATCTTGTTGCTAATGTTAAAAGATTTATTTTATTTTATTTGCAATTTAAGCGTTATAGGTTGGCCCATGGCACCAGCCACCCGTTGCGTTACTACAAATTAAGGTCTTTTAAATTTAAAAAGGAATGACCTGGAGAGCCTGATGTTAAGTCTTTCTTCCGTTACGGATAAATTTCTATGCCTACAGCTACACTAACTATTCTGGCGCATGAGTTGCACATCTCTTATTATCCCATCACCTTTGACAAGTCACAACATTCTATATTTCAGTTTCTCTATTTTCTCTCTATCATTTTTATAGGTCTTCATTATTTTGACCATTTGTTCAGCCTATCTCTTTTATTGCTTACATTCGCTTATTTTTGCCTTGTCCTTTAGCTGCTACTTTTTTTTACAATGCTATCTTGGTGACCGGGCCCGACGAAGGCAGTTTTCTTTACCCGTCTCGCACTCAGAAAAGCGACAATTTTCTCATTGCAGATTTTGTTAATGAGAGAGAGAGAGAGAGAGAGAGAGAGAGAGAGAGAGAGAGAGAGAGAGAGAGAGAGAGAGAGAGAGAGAGAGAGAGAATAATACTAAACGGAATAAGTAAGGAAGGGAAATTTGCTTAGTCACTGTCTCGTCGAGTATGAAAATGGGGTTGGAAACGCACCTGCTTCTTGCCATCAAGAGCAATGATTAGCAGAATACGGTAGAGATTCTACGGCAACTCATATTTCCGCCGCCGAAACTGGAGAGTTTATATGTGTTGTTGTTGCTCAGAAAACGCTATATGGTAGAAAATTAAAGGACCTAATAATATGGAACGCTAATGGTAGTGTTGTTATTGTTATTCTCGTGGTTGTTGTTGTTGTCGTTTTTGTCACTGATGTTGCTGTTGCTATTATCGATGATGCGGTTTTGCTGTTGTCGTATTTTTCATAGTGTCACTCATTATTTTACTCATTTTTAGGATGCGTTGTTACCTTTTTTTCAGGAATTATTTCCAGTTTCCAACATCTGTGAAACAAAAGTTTCCAGCTTCTCTTCCTATCTCTTTGTTTTTCTCTTGAAAATATACGGAAGAGAGAGAGAGAGAGAGAGAGAGAGAGAGAGAGAGAGAGAGAGAGAGAGAGAGAGAGAGAGAGAGAGAGAGAGAGAGAGAGATTACATACGGAAGACAAAGGTCACGGGATCACGAAATGTCACCTTTTTATGACATACACTCGAACTTACGAGAATAATAATAATAATAATAATAATAATAATAATAATAATAATAATAATAATAATAATAAAAATATAATAATAATAATAATAATAATAATAATAATAATAATAATAATAATAATAATAATAAGAAGAAGAAGAAGAAGAAGAAGAAGAAGTAAAAGAAGAGGAAAAAGAAGAAGGTTAATAACAACCCCGAAAATTGCTGCAACCAGCGACGAGAGTGACAGAAAGCATTATTCAGAACTCTAAAGCACAAAAGCCAAAATTCCCTCATAAAGCTTAACCAGCATATAGTGTGACCAAAGCAATAATTAGGGTTATTAAAAATAAAGCTATTAATAACTTTTTTTCCATAAAAAAAATATTTATTACTATCTAATGATTAATTAAAGTAATTATCTAGTCCTCTAACAACAGGAAATAGGGTATATTACTCTAATGGGGACAAGCAGGAAATATTTTACTGTTACTAACTTCATTGTTTACATCTACCCTGTGGAAAAAAGCCAAGATGATACAATGACAAAACTGCGTAGACATATTTTATATATATATTTTTTATTTATTCAGATAACTGTACATGGGGACATGTGCACATGGACACTCCCAGTGATATTGCGGTTGTTGAACATTAAAATCTATTTGGTTATGTATAAATAAAATATTAATAGAATTTGTAATTAATTTTAAATATCATAGCAAGGAATTAATAACAAAATACAGTGTAATAATTGATTGATGGCAGAAGAGCACTCCGCGATCATTAATCAAGAGTAACATCATTATGGTTTAAATGTATTAATAACAGATGAGCACTCTGCGATTATTAATTAAGAGTAACATTTGTAACAATATTTCCAATAGCCCTTGTTGAGTGCTATCATTTGTTAACTTTCCACTTTTCCACAGTACTACTGCAGACAATTTGAAGCAGATATAGAATAACAATTTTCAGGTTAGAGTAATAAGTAGGTACATATACATATGCATGCATTAATTAGATGAGCAATAGAAACGCCACTGGGGCTTCATAGTCATACATATCAAGGGGAGAGAGAGAGAGAGAGAGAGAGAGAGAGAGAGAGAGAGAGAGAGAGAGAGAGAGAGAGAGAGAGAGAGAGAGAGAGAGAGAGAGAGTTTGTGGTATTCATTTCAGCAAAAGGAGTTATTCGTCCTTTCCACAGATAAAGATGCATACATGCATACTCATACACATCATTGTCATCTGAGGGTAACACAATAAAGGAAAGTGCATGTAATTGATCGCATATACGTACACATATAAACCTAAACATACATACATACACATAAACACAGCACCATATAATGGAAGAGAAAATTTGGAAGGAAAAGAAAGAGAAAGACTGAAAGCCCTTCCCCTTCTCTACCCTCCAAATTATGTACATGAGAGAGAATTACAGATTTTAATGATGCTATTATCCAGCTAATGAAAGTATTTGTCAAAGTTACTACTACTACTACTACTACTACTACTACTACTACTACTACTACTACTACTACTACTACTACTAATAATAATAATAATAATACTACTACTAATAATAATAATAACAATAAAATAATAATAATGATGATGGTAATCGTGTTATTATTAATAAAAATAATAATAATAATAATAATAATAATAATAATAATAATAATGATACTAATAATAATAATAATAATGATAATAATAATAATAGTAATAGCAATAATAATAATAATGATAATAATAATAATAATAATAATAATAATAATAATAATAATAATAATAATAATAATAATAATAATAATAATAATCATAATCTTATTCTTTCTTCTTCGTCTACATCTTTTCCCACTTTTATGTGGGGTCGATGTTTCTGGCCAGTGTATCTCCATACGTTTCTGTCCCATACCTCATCACCCAACAAACCTTTAGACCTCAGGTCGTCATTGATGCAATCCATCCACCTACGCTTTGGTCTCCCCCTCCTTCTCCTACCCTGTATATCCATTTCCATCGCCCTCCTCCCAACATACTGTTCATCCCTCCTAACGACATGACCATACCATCTTAGTCTACTTTCTTGTATCTTATCTGATATTTCTCTAACTTTTGAGGTACATCTAATTACCTCGTTTCTGATCTTATCGCTTTTTGTCACCCAACACATCCATCTCAACATCCTCATCTCTGCCACATCCAGTTTTTTCTCTTGTGTCTTCTTTATTGCCCATGTCTCTGCTCCATACATCATCGCAGGTCTCACAACTGTCTTATGCACTTTACCCCTCAACTTTATCCCTATTCTCCTGTCGCACAGCACCCCAGACACTTTCTTCCAGTTCTTCCATCCCGCTTGTATTCTGTGGGTTATTTCTGACTCTAGGTCACCATCCTCTGCTACTGTTGATCCCAAATACTTGAACTTTTCAACTCTTTTCAACACCTTCCCCTGCAAATTGACCTCCCCATCCTCATCATCTCTCAACCTCAATTACTCTGTCTTCTTCCTGCTGATTTTCAGTCCTCTATCCTCCATCACTCTTCTCCACTCCTCAAGCTTCTCCTCCACTACCTCTCGTCTGTTGCTACACAGTACAATGTCATCTGCAAAGAGCATACACCATGGTGACTGATCTCTAATACCCTGGGTTACTACATCCAAGACCATATCAAATAGATATGGACTCAAAGCAAGTCCCACACTGCTCTTAACATTTGCCTCTGCCCTCTCATACATATCTTGGATGATTCTTACATATTTCTCGGGACTCCCTTTTCTCTAATAATAATAATAATAATAATAATAATAATAATAATAATAATAATAATAATAATAATAATAATAATAATAATAATAATAATAATAATAATAATAATAATAATAATAATGATAATAATGATAATAATAATAATAATAATAATAATAATAATAACAATAATAATAATAATAATGATAATAATAATAATAATAATAATGATGATAATAATAATAATAATAATGATGATGATAATAATAATAATAATAATAATAATAATAATAATAATAATAATAATAATAATAATAATAATAATGATAATAATTTTAATAATTATTATTATTATTATGATAATTATTAGTATTATTATGATAATAATTATGATAATATCAATAATGAATTACTTGATAGATTTCTTCCTTAGACTATGATATCTACCTTAATTTTTTTTATCTTGTTTGCTGCGATAGAGAGAGAGAGAGAGAGAGAGAGAGAGAGAGAGAGAGAGAGAGAGAGAGAGAGAGAGAGAGAGAGAGAGAGAGAGAGTTGGTCAAGGCTTCTATTTATTTAACAGAATTCTTGAAGGTTTCTATTTATTCAGCAGAATACATAAAGTCATCTATTTCTATTTTTTTTTTTTATGATTGTGCCCTCATCGAGCCTGGGCACGAAGAAAACATAAGGCAAAAAGAAACAGAGATGGAGAGTGTTGTGGCTTGTCAGATGTGAAAGGATAATAAGAGATCTGTAACGAATATCCAAGAATATTCGGTGTTGATGTAGGCATAGAATGAAAACCATAACTGAAGATAAACTTAACATCGAACTGTCCTGGACAGTCTTATTTAAGTCCACAAGATTCTTCAGTTGTAGTATCGCAACGGGCGATTAGTACAAACAGAATAAAGCTATTATCCGTACTTTAGTTCAGTGTTTGTATGGTGTTTTCAGATATCTTGTACGTGTGGTCTAGTACTTCCAATATGTGCTTGCGGACATCTCGTGTGTATTGTTTTGTACGTATTCTGTGCGTTATTTCGTACATTTGTGCTTTTTTCTTCCATACAAACACAATCGTATGCATAAATAGATTGATCTCAGAGCAAAATTCGAACACACAACACGCTAGCAATATAAATAAACTCCTTATGGACACTGATTGCTTGCTTATTAGTGCTTTGTGGGTTCGAATCCTTGTCAGGGAAGGATATGCATTCACACACACAACACACACACACACACACACACACACACACACACACACACACACACACACACACACACACACACACACAGACTTACCATCACTCGAAGCTAGAAGAGTGAGGGGGGATATGGTGACAGTCTTTAAATTCCTTCATGGTTATGATAGAGTGGAGAGGGATCGATATTTTGATATGGCTGGCTCTAGAACTAGAGGTCATAGTTTGAAGCTTCGTAAGAAAACTTCTTTGCAGGATGTAAGGAAATACTTATTCAGTGTAAGAGTAGTTGATAATTGGAATTGGCTAAGCGAGGAGGTAGTTAATGCTATCTCAATCCATAGTTTTAAGGACAGGTATGATAAGTATCACTAAGTATAAAATGGAACCGATGAGGAGACGGGAAGATACGAGCTTTGAGCTCTTTCCCGTAAACACAATTAGGTGATCACAATTAGGCAATCACACACACACCCACACCCACACCCACACACACACACACACACACACATATGTAAATGACCTACCAGAGTCTGTAAATTCATTCATGAATATGTTTGCAGATGATGCAAAGATTGTGAAGAAAGTAAAAAACGAGAACAATGGTAGAGAACTTCAGGAGGATCTAAATAATCTGCATGAGTGG
>JAXCGZ010015115.1:195000-197500 GCA_037179515.1 Halocaridina rubra
CACATGGACAAGGAAATGCTCAGAAATATTTATGTAACCTATGTGAGGCCAAAACTCGAATATGCAGCCCCCTTTTGGAATCCGCACTTGAAAAAGCACATAGCTAAGCTTGAAAAAGTTCAAAGACATGCCACGAAACTGGTGCCAGGAATACGCAATCTCAGTTATGATGAGAGGCTGAGGGAATTAGACTTACCATCACTCGAAGCTAGAAGAGTGAGGGGGGATATGGTGACAGTCTTTAAATTCCTTCATGGTTATGATAGAGTGGATAGGGATCGATATTTTGATATGGCTGGCTCTAGAACTAGAGGTCATAGTTTGAAGCTTCGTAAGAAAACTTGTTTGCAGGATGTAAGGATATACTTTTTCAGTGTAAGAGTAGTTGATAACTGGAATTGGCTAAGCGAGGAGGTAGTTAATGCTATCTCAGTCCATAGTTTTAAGGACAGGTATGATAAGTATCACTAAGTCTAAAATGGAACCGATCAGGAGACGGGAAGATACGAGCTTTGGGCTCTTTCCCGTAAGCACAATTAGGTAATTACAATTAGGTAATTACACACACACACACACACACACACACACACACACACATATATATATATATATATATATATATATATATATATATATATATATATATCGTTCGTTCCGGTTTTACTTCAGGGCTCCCTTTCCTACCAAGGGCTAGGACGGTTGCCTTCTTACGAAGGACTTATTTTGACATATGTAATCCTTACCCTGAGTGCATGCCCTTGCGAACCCCTCGACCTGACTCCTCAGAGTCGCGGACGCTACCGCTTGAGCCACGGTAATATGTTGGCCCCAGGTTCGATTCTGGCCCGGGATTGAATTAGTTTTTACTCCCGATTAATTGAGGGGTTGGTGATTTCCTAGTGGTCCACCTGATTGTTCAGCCTTTGCCTGGATACAACTACATCTAGATACAACTACGTCACTGCAGGTGGTGTAGTTGGGTTACACCTTGGCACACTAATTAAGTGTCATAGGTTCGAGTTCCGGCCAGAGTCAAAATATGATTCATAGTTTCATATGGGTTAATGTGTTTGTATTATCATTTATGCTTATACAGCATGGAATTTGAATTAAATGCGAAAACGAAGCCTCGAGTCAGGTTGGAAAGAAGCTGTAATATGAAGAAATAGTATTCAAAAAATACATTAATTCCTTGGCTTAGTAGTTAGCTGTGAGGTTTGCTTCTCCTTTTAGACCTTCAATAGTGTAGTTGGTAGCGCCTTGTTATATTAATTATGTGTCTTACGTTCGAGTCCCGGCCAAGGGCAAACTGATTCATATATATATATATATATATATATATATATATATATATATATATATATATATATATATATATATATATATATACATATAGATATATTTATATTTAGCAAAGGGTAAGGATGTGTATTTGCATTTTTGGATCTGGAGAAAGCATATGATAGAGTTGATAGAGAGGTTATGTGGAATGTTTTGAGATTATATGGAATCAATGGTAAATTGTTGCATGCAGTGAAGAGTTTGTATGAGGGTAGTAGAGCTTGTGTTAGGGTAGGGAATGAAGTGAGTGAGTGGTTCCAGTGAGTGTGGGACTGAGACAGGGATGTGTGATGTCACCATGGCTGTTCAATTTGTATATTGATGGAGTTGTAAGAGAGGTGAATGAGCGAGTGCGTGGTCGAGGTTTGAGATGGTAGATGGGGATGATAACGAGTGGGAGCTGAATCAGTTGCTGTTTGCAGATGATACTGTGGTGGTGGCAGATTCAGAGGAAAAGCTGTGTCAGTTAGTGTCAGAATTTGGAATGGTGTGTGAGAGAAAGAAGCTGCGAGTGAATGTGGGAAAGAGTAAGGTTATGAGGTGTACAAGAAATGAGGATGGCGCTGGATTGAATGTTATGTTGAATGGAGAGACACTTGAGGAGGTTAATCAGTTTAAGTATTTAGGCTCGGTTATAGCTGCAAATGGTGGAGTGGAAGCAGCTGAAAAAGGTGATGAATGCGAGAGTTGATAGGAGAAATGCTAGAAGGAGGCCTAGGTTTGGATGGATGGATGGAGTAAGGAGAGCCCTGAATGATAGGAGGATGGATGTGAGGGAAGCAAGCGAGCGTGCTAGGAATAGGAATTAGTGGCGAGCGATTGTGATGCGGCTCTGATGGGCATCTGCTGTTACCACGGGGCTGCATCTTACAGAGATAGCCCTGTGGTAGGGGCAGTAGGAGGAGCTGGCAGTTGTGAAGCGACACAGGTTGTGGAAGAGCCGGGAGGGATGGGCTGTGGCACTCCAGCAATGCCATCTGAACGGTCGCTAGCTCCCTCGTCATTGCCCATAGAGCAAAGTAATCCCCCTATTTGTTTTCCTTTCTTGATGTCGGCTACCCCCCAATTAAAGGGGGAAACAGCCAAGGTATATGTATGTATATATATATATATATATATATTATATATATATATATATATATATATAATATATTTATAT
>JAXCGZ010015115.1:202500-215000 GCA_037179515.1 Halocaridina rubra
AGGAGAGGAAAAAGGGAGAGGATTAAGGATATAAGAGAATTGGAGGGAAAAGTACGAAAATTAAATAAAGATTAAAAAGAGAGGGGCAGACCCTCTTGCTAAGTTTAGATCTTCACTCGATCCGTTATCTCTTAGTAATAATAATAATAATAATAATAATAATAATAATAATAATAATAATAAACCTTTATTTCCATTACAATACAATGGGTATTCGTCAGCCGGGACAAGCCCCAACCCCCCACTGTGGTGGCCAACCACAGCAGTTCCTGCCAGGAAACAGCTTAAACTCTCGGTCTTGGACGGGGACCGATCTTTCGACCTCATGAATGCGAAGCCAGCGCGTTACCACTGTACTCTTTTTTCAACCAATCTGTAGAGTCGGTCAAGGCGGTGGTTCTAGATAATAATAATAATAATAATAATAATAATAATAATAATAATAATAATAATAATAATAATAATAATAATAATAAAGGAAAAGTCAAACTATCAACAATGTGCTAAATATCAATTGCAATATAAAAATGTTTATAAGGTTAGGAGCAAACGAGCGACTCTGTGGCGACACATCGCCGCAACAGCGTGTGACGAGGATGTGGATTCTCATAAGTTTCCATTGTTTAGATGCGAAGCCGAGCACACGAGCGACTGGGGCAAGCAACAGTGGTGGGCTGTCGCTAGTCCCCGCCACAGCGTGGCATGGCTTAGTGTCAAGGACCCGAGCACACGAGTGACTGGTTGAGCGACGGGCACATAGCTTCACTGACATCTGAAAAACTGCTTGGAAGTCACATACTAAACGTTGGTGAAGCAACAAGTCACATTTTTCTCTTCGTCACACTGACCATGTCTACACTAGATATAGATCACTTTATTATTGAAATTGAAGACTGACCAACGTTATGGGACGTTCGCTGCAATGACTACAGTAATAAGATATCCAGAGCCAAGGGATGGGAGGAGATGTGTGACATCTTCGTTTCCGGCTTCAGAAACTTCATGAGTCAGCCCCGATGAAGTTAATAGGCTCATATATATTGCTCTCCGTTTTTCGCGACGACGATGACGGAGCCGGAGGAGCAGTAATGACTACTTCTTCTTCAGAGTCCATGGTGGAACAGTGGCCTTTGCCGGGCGTTTTGCAGTGGTGTGGCTCTGACCATACATATGGGCAACTCTGTGGCGTGGCTCAGTCTAGACACAGACGCTTCAGCACTTTTCAGTGTGGACGCCACGACGTCGCGGACACAAAGTCACTCGACTGCTCCTAGCCTAATTCCTCATTACTTCAATGTCATTTTAATTTATTGGATGAATATCATATCGATCTTTATCAAAGCGTTTAATTTATGAAATATCAAACTACCCCTTCTTTGATTATAAATGTACCGTTTTATATGTCACAATTTGTCCTCATTCGAATGGAATCGTACAGACAGGCTGGAACTGAGGAATTAAAGCTGGATGCAAATTGCTCATTATAATGATATATACAAGAATCAATGTAAGCATTAACGGTAGAGTTTAACTTTTGCAATCTTTTCTCAGGTGAATCGAAGTGACTAAGATTGGATGGATTCTGTTTTACGTCTCTACTAAGGGCTAGGACGGTTGCCTTCTTACGAAGGACTTGTTTTGGCAGATGTAATCGTTACCCTGAGTGTATGCCCTTACTAACGGTAGATATTAACTTTGCAATCTTTTCTCAGGTGAATCGAAGAGACTAAGATTATTGCTTACTATTGCAAATAGAAACAGAGGTTTTATCTGAGAGAGAGTATATTATGCCATCTATCGACTGTGTTTTTGAACATGAGTATATCAGGTAACCCTATATTGTGCTTCTCTCTGTCGGCGAATACTAGAACTAGTATCAGCCAATAAAATCATAAGAAATCACCCCACCTCTTTTTCAACCAATCAGCGTTGACTTGGTCACGGCAATGTCTTCGGGGATTACTAATAACAATAACAACAATGAAATGATCAAACTAGCAACAGGTTATTAGTATAATCAAATTCTGTAGATATGTCTATAACTAAGCAATTATTTTGGAGTGCTCAGAATTTCTTTTTGTTTTAATTCTAACTTTCAAAGGTGTATAAAATTAGAATAAAATAAGCATTTATCATTATCATTAATATTTTCATTTGAATTAATAAACAAAATATCTATTCATTTATACTTCACTAATTAAGCACTCATAGCTCAATCGACGTAAACCTCAAGCATAAAATATGGCTAAATATACCTAATTGAGATGAAAAATAAAGCTCTTATATTCTATTGCGTTTCTAAGATACTTGAAATCGTTAATATTAAGTGAAGAATCTCTCTCTCTCTCTCTCTCTCTCTCTCTCTCTCTCTCTCTCTCTCTCTCTCTCTCTCTCTCTCTCTCTCTCTCTCTCTCTATATATATATATATATATATATATATATATATATATATATATATATATATATATATATATATATATATATATATATATATATATATATATATATATATATATATATATATATATATATATATATTAAAGGGGGAAACAGCCAAGGTATATATATATATATATATATATATATATATATATATATATATATATAGATATATATATATATATATATATATATATATATATATATATATATATATATATATATATATATATATATATATATATATATATATATATATATATATATATATATATATATATATATATATATATATATATATATATATATATATATATATATATATATATATATATATATATATATATATATATATATATATATATATATATATATATATATATATATATATATATATATATATATATATATATATATATATATATGGATAGGTAAATAAATTATTAGCTATTTCGTAAAAATACAATAAAATATTTTTACATTTGTATAAACTGGTCGGTCTTATTATTATAAACATTAAAAAAACCTTGAAAGGGGTATTTTATATTTAAAATACAAACACTTCTTGAGTTATCAATGCAGTAAAACATAAATATATTTACATCAAAGTCATTAGAATAAAAGTGACTGACTAGAAAAACGTTCCCAATCTCAGGCTGCTAGCATGAGCTACAGTATCGCATTCTCTTTTCCTGATCTTTTGCACATATTTAATCATTGCCTTTTATAGCATCTAAATCTTTATCATTAATATTTTAAACTCTATAATTGGATATCTGTATGTTATTGACATATTTTATGAGTACAGAACGGTTAATTGTAGAACTAATATTTGAATGAGAAAAAAAGCTTTTATATCCAATTGCCATTCTAAGATACTTGAAATCGGTAATGTTCCGGTTTTACGTCACGGACTCTCTTTTCTACCAACGGCTAGGACGGTTGCCTTCTTGCTTAGGACTTGAAATCGGTAACATTGAGTGAAATTCTCTCTCTCTCTCTCTCTCTCTCTCTCTCTCTCTCTCTCTCTCTCTCTCTCTCTCTCTCTCTCTCTCTTAGTAATGATAAGTCCCAGGTTTAAGTCCCGGTCGGGGTAAAGATGATTCATGTTTTCACATATGATAATGTGTTTATTTGGTTACTACTGTCACATATTAATACTCTATGAGAAAATGTAAGATAGGGGTTTGATAGATAGATAGATAGATAGATAGATAGATTGATAGATAGATAGATAGATAGATAGAAATATTGTTCTAGATAGTCACAGATTAAGAAAAAATTCTCTCTACATTCCCTTTGAAATTTCCTGCAATTTATATGATGTAACAAGAATATTGATCAAAATAGGAAAATATAGAAATCCACTCCTGCACTGTGCTTCCATCTCTCGGCTGGTCTTAGAATTAGTGTCAGTCATTGGAAAGAAGAATTCACACCACCTGGTTCCAGTCAATTAGGGTAGAATGTGGATCTTGGAATGGTTGAGCCATGAACTTTCAAAAGTCCAATAACTAAACAACCATTTACGATGTTAATTCATTAATGATTACTAATTAGTATTATATGAGATGTCATGTCTTGCATTATGTAGTTATCCGGCGATTTACGGTTTTAATGTAATGGGGGTTGTTATCTTTACTTGGTACTATGGCTGTAAGCGACACGTCAGATACTGTTACATAGTAGGCTCCCTTTTGAATAGATAATGTAGTATGCTGTACTTATTTTATTGCACTTGGGTATCTGAAGATGGTAGTGACGTCTGTCACGTGATATCCCCAGTCAAGTCATCAGGCTAAGCGAGACAGAATAATCATGACCTCGGGCTTAGATGAGGTCAAAAATACCAGTCACTCTAATAAAACAGAAGGAGTGTGTCTGCAATATGCAATATGGATTAATCACTATAGTTGACCAAAGAGGTCACGGGTAATATATATATATATATATATATATATATATATATATATATATATATATATATATATATATATATATATATATATATATAAAATATATATATATATATATATATATATATATATATATATATATATATATATATATATATATATATATATATATATATATATATATATATATATATATATATATATATATATATATATATATATATATATATATATATATATATATATATATATATATATATATATATATATATATATATATATATATATATATATATTTATATATATATATATATATATATTTATATATATATATATATATATATATATATATATATATATATATATATATATATATATATATATATATATATATATATATATATATATATATATATATATATATATATATATATATATATATATATATATATATATATATATATATATATATGCGTGTGTGTGTGTGATTACCTAATTGTGATTACCTAATTGTGTTTACGGGAAAGAGCCCAAAGCTCGTATCTTCCCGTCTCCTGATCGGTTCCATTTTATACTTAGTCATACTTATCATACCTGTCCTTAAAACTATGGATTGAGATAGCATTAACTACCTCCTCGCTTAGCCAATTCCAATTATCAACTACTCTTACACTGAAAAAGTATTTCCTTACATCCTGCGAAGAAGTTTTCTTACGAAGCTTCAAACTATGACCTCTAGTTCTAGAGCCAGCCATATCAAAATATCGATCCCTATCCACTCTATCATAACCATGAAGGAATTTAAAGACTGTCACCATATCCCCCCTTACTCTTCTAGCTTCGAGTGATGGTAAGTCTAATTCCCTCAGCCTCTCATCATAACTGAGATTGCGTATTTCTGGCACCAGTTTCGTGGCATGTCTTTGAACTTTTTCAAGCTTAGCTATGTGCTTTTTCAAGTGCGGATTCCAAAAGGGGGCTGCATATTCGAGTTTTGGCCTCACATAGGTTACATAAATATTTCTGAACATTTCCTTGTCCATGTGCCTGAAGGCTACCCTTACATTTGATAAGAATGCATATGCTGCCCTTACTATGCCATTTATATGTATTTCTGGAGACAAATCTGCCAGTATGTTTACTCCTAGATCTCTCTCATTTTCTGTCTCTTGAAGTTGTACTCCAGCCACCGAGTAGTCAAGCTTGGGCCTTCTTGCACTTGTACCCATTCTCATTACCTTACATTTTGAAGTATTGAATTTCATTAGCCACTTTTCTGACCACTCATGCAGATTATTTAGATCCTCCTGAAGTTCTCTACCATTGTTCTCGTTTTTTACTTTCTTCACAATCTTTGCATCATCTGCAAACATATTCATGAATGAATTTACAGACTCTGGTAGGTCATTTACATATACAAGGAACAAAAGTGGCCCTAAAACTGAACCCTGTGGAACTCCACTACTAACTCTTCTCCATTCAGACACTGAGTGTCTTACTCTAACCCTCTGTTCCCTTCCTTCTAAGTAAGTTTTTATCCATTCCAAAACATTTCCACCTATTCTAGCCATTGATTGCAGCTTCCTAATAAGTCTCCCATGTGGAACAGTGTCAAACGCTTTCTGGAAGTCTAGGAATATGCAATCTGCCTAGCCCTCTCTTTCCTGTAAGATTTGGCTTACCTCATCATAAAATTCTAATAAGTTTGTTACTGTTGATCTACCTTCTCTGAAGCCATGTTGCCTCACTGACAAAAAGTTGAAGGATTCCAAGTGAAGAGAGATATGTTTCCTTAGTAGTTTCTCCATAACTTTGCAAACTATGCTGGTCAAGGAAACTGGTCTATAGTTCAGAGCCGTATCCCTCCTTCCCTTTTTGAAGATAGGTATCACATTTGCTTGTTTCCAGCATCTTGGAATCTCCCCCGACTCCAGTGACTCCTTAAATATGATACTTAGTGCCACTGATATTGTGTTTGCGCATTTTTTAAGCACATGAGGGGATATGTCATCAGGATCTGTAGCTTTATGAACATCTAAATCCATCAGCGCTTTGCATACCTCTGTGGCTGTAAGGTTGATGTTCTCTAATACCGGCCCTTGAGCTTCTATCACTGCAATCTGAGGGGGTGGGGTAATTTCTACTGTAAATACTGACTGAAACTCCTTGTTCAATTCTTTGCAGATCTCTTCATCCGTCTCAGTGATGCTTCCATCCGCTCTCTTTAGCCTTAAAACCTGTTCTTTTACCTTCAGTTTTCCTCTGATAAAGCTGTGGAAAAGCTTGGGATTTTCTTTAGCCTTCCTGGTGATGTCCCTCTCATAGTCTCTTTCTGCCTCTCTCCTTTTACTTAGGTAGTCATTTCTTGCTCTTTTGTAGGTTTGCCAGGCATTTATGTTTTTTCTCCTCCTATACCTTTTCCAGCATTTGTCTCTCCACTCCTTAGCTCTTTTACACCCATTATCGAACCATTTCTCTCTGGCATGAATTACACCTACTTTGGTGACAGGTATGCAGCAATCTACTATCTTCCCATATTTCTCACAAAAGATGTCATACATTTCTTGTACAGATTTGTTGTAAAATAAGGTTCTCCAGTCAATAACTGCAAAAAGCTCATTCATTTTGATGTAATCTCCTTTCGGATAGTTCCTCCTCATGTCCTCAGTGCCTCTACTCTCAGGAAGAATATCTTCAATGATATACTCCATCAACAACACACAGTGGTCACTCTTTCCAATTGGTGGTTCATACTAAATTTTTTCAATATCCAACACATTATCTGTGAACACTAGATCAAGTAGTGATGGCTCATCCCCACCCCTGGCCCTTGTTGGTTCCATTACATGTTGGTGTAGGAAATTCCCTTGTACGCAATCTAGGAATCTTGCCCCGAATGAGTCCTCACCACTGTGTGGGTCAAGATTTATCCAATCTATCTCTTTATGATTAAAGTCTCCCATAATCAAAATCCTACATTTTTTTTTCCTGTGCCATGTTAACAACTGAGTTTATGACTTCAATAGTACCTATATGACTTTCCTCATAAACTTCAAGCCTATTTTGGTTCCTTGGTGGGTTGTATACAACAGTTATTATAATGCTCTCTGACCCAGTATTTATGCGAGCAACAAGAAATTCCTTGAACTCACTTTCTATAGCCAAGTTTATTTCTTCGACTTGAATCCTTTCACTTATGAGCAGTGCTATCCCTCCACCAGTCCTCTCAGATCTTTCAACCCTTAGTATTCTGAAACCCTTAGGAAAAACTGTGACACTGTTTATGTCCTCACTCAACTTAGTCTCTGTAATTGCTACTATATCTGCCTTACTGTTGTGAATCCTATCTTTTAATTCTACTGCCTTACCAGCTAATCCATCAGCATTTGTGTATAACAATCTTAATGAGGCCCCATCCCCTGATCTTCTGTCATTATCTTCTTTATCTCCCCTTTGTCTGGAAGAACTCTGTAATGAAAATTTTTCTTCTCTTCTTCATTTCTTTCATCATTTAACCTTCTTGCCTCTTGCAACAAGTTTTTGATCTTTCCCATCTCTTCCTGTGTTCTGTGTTGTCTAATGAACACTTCTTTGAATTCTTGAAGGTCTTTTAGACTTTTTTCTCAACAATATTTCCCTACATGTTTCCCCTCTCTCAAAGGTTACTTTTGTTGGTCTCGGCTTTCCTTCCCTCGAATATTTACCTAGTTGGTGTATGTTTACAATATCCTCAGGACCACATACTACTCCAAGCTTTCTTATCAGGTCTACAACCCTAGCTTTATTTTCTTCAAGTCTCCCCTGCCATGTTGGCTCCTGGGACTCGCTTATGCCTGAGATTACCACTGTCTTCTCCTTATCAAGTGCCTGTCTGATGAGTGGGTTTGCCCTTTCCATCACAACGTCTTTCATTTTTTCGATTACTGTCTCTTTATAGTCAACAATTTGTATGTTTCCCAGTGCCACCACCTTTACAGCCTCTTTTACTGCCACATTCCCCTTTAGTGCATCAGCAAAGGAAGTTTTCATGGCATCATTTTCCATATTCAGCTCCTGGAACTCTTTTCTGAACTGTTCAATGTTTTCCTTAATCTGGACATTCCAAGCAGCAATCTCGTCTCTCTCAGAAGAGAGCAGTGAACTAACATCTAATTCCTTTAGGTTGTCATTCAGCTGTTTGTTTTTACCTTCTTGTTTAGAAAGTCTAGATTCTAGTTGACTCTTTTCCCCTTCCAGCTTCTTTATTCTTTTTTCTAGTTCCTTTCTCTCCTGCCCTTGTGCTTTATTTGCTTCCTCCAAAGATCTTATTTGCTCTCTGAGTGTTTCATTCTCTTTCATTTCTCCATCCATATTCTGAATTTTATCATCAAGGCTTATAACCATTTCCTCTAAATTCTTGATTTTCTGTTTGAGTCGCCTGATGGCTACCCCTCCTACCGACCCATGGATGGGAGAGGTTTGGGACAGAGATGGCGTCATTTTTATGTTCTCCCTCTCACAGAATATAGAAAGAAGACGAGAAAGAGGAAAAAAAAAAGAGAAAAACTTTTAATTAAGCTTCACACCGAATTTTTATATCTCCATATAAGTGCGCGCGCGTGTGTGTGTGTGTGTGTGTGTGTGTGATTACCTAATTGTTATTACCTAATTGTGTTTATGGGAAAGAGCCCAAAGCTCGTATCTTCCCGTCTCCTGCTTGGTTCCATTTTATACTTCGTGATACTTATCATACCTGTCCTTAAAACTATGGATTGAGATAGCATTAACTACCTCCTCGCTTAGCCAATTCCAATTATCAACTACTCTTACACTGAAAAAGTATTTCCTTACATCCTGCAAAGAAGTTTTCTTACGAAGCTTCAAACTATGACCTCTAGTTCTAGAGCCAGCCATATCAAAATATCGATCCCTATCCACTCTATCATAACCATGAAGGAATTTAAAGACTGTCACCATATCCCCCCTTACTCTTCTAGCTTCGAGTGATGGTAAGTCTAATTCCCTCAGCCTCTCATCATAACTGAGATTGCGTATTTCTGGCACCAGTTTCGTGGCATGTCTTTGAACTTTTTCAAGCTTAGCTATGTGCTTTTTCAAGTGCGGATTCCAAAAGGGGGCTGCATATTCGAGTTTTGGCCTCACATAGGTTACATAAATATTTCTGAACATTTCCTTGTCCATGTGCCTGAAGGCTACCCTTACATTTGATAAGAATGCATATGCTGCCCTTACTATGCCATTTATATGTATTTCTGGAGACAAATCTGCCAGTATGTTTACTCCTAGATCTCTCTCATTTTCTGTCTCTTGAAGTTGTACTCCAGCCATCGAGTAGTCAAGCTTGGGCCTTCTTGCACTTGCACCCATTCTCATTACCTTACATTTTGAAGTATTGAATTTCATTAGCCACTTTTCTGACCACTCATGCAGATTATTTAGATCCTTCTGAAGTTCTCTACCATTGTTCTCGTTTTTTACTTTCTTCACAATCTTTGCATCATCTGCAAACATATTCATGAATGAATTTACAGACTCTGGTAGGTCATTTACATATACAAGGAACAAAAGTGGCCCTAAAACTGAACCCTGTGGAACTCCACTACTAACTCTTCTCCATTCAGACACTGAGTGTCTTACTCTAACCCTCTGTTCCCTTCCTTCTAAGTAAGTTTTTATCCATTCCAAAACATTTCCACCTATTCTAGCCATTGATTGCAGCTTTCTAATAAGTCTCCCATGTGGAACGGTGTCAAACGCTTTCTGGAAGTCTAGGAATATGCAATCTGCCTAGCCCTCTCTTTCCTGTAAGATTTGGCTTACCTCATCATAAAATTCTAATAAGTTTGTTACTGTTGATCTACCTTCTCTGAAGCCATGTTGCCTCACTGACAAAAAGTTGAAGGATTCCAAGTGAAGAGAGATATGTTTCCTTAGTAGTTTCTCCATAACTTTGCAAACTATGCTGGTCAAGGAAACTGGTCTATAGTTCAGAGCCGTATCCCTCCTTCCCTTTTTGAAGATAGGTATCACATTTGCTTGTTTCCAGCATCTTGGAATCTCCCCCGACTCCAGTGACTCCTTAAATATGATATGATACTTGGTGCCACTGATATTGTGTTTGCTCATCTTTTAAGCACATGAGGGGATATGTCATCAGGACCTGTAGCTTTATGAACATCTAAATCCATCAGCGCTTTGCATACCTCTGTGGCTGTAAGGTTGATGTTCTCTAATACCGGTCCTTGAGCTTCTATCT
Source organism: Halocaridina rubra (assembly GCA_037179515.1). Lineage (NCBI taxonomy): Eukaryota > Metazoa > Arthropoda > Malacostraca > Decapoda > Atyidae > Halocaridina > Halocaridina rubra. Next base: position 213,113 of record JAXCGZ010015115.1, read on the forward strand.
CTTCTATCTGAGGGGGTGGGGTATTTTCTACTGTAAATACTGACTGAAACTCCTTGTTCAATTCTTTGCAGATCTCTTCATCCGTCTCAGTGATGCTTTCATCCGCTCTCTTTAGCCTTAAAACCTGTTCTTTTACCTTCAGTTTTCCTCTGATAAAGCTGTGGAAAAGCTTGGGATTTTCTTTAGCCTTCCTGGTGATGCCCCTCTCATAGTCTCTCTCTGCCTCTCTCCTTTTACTTAGGTAGTCATTTCTTGCTCTTTTGTAGGTTTGCCAGGCATTTATGTTTTTTCTCCTCCTATACCTTTTCCAGCATTTGTCTCTCCACTCCTTAGCTCTTTTACACCCATTATCGAACCATTTCTTTCCGGCATGAATTACACCTACTTTGGTGACAGGTATGCAGCAATCTACTATCTTCCCATATTTCTCACAAAAGATGTCATACATTTCTTGTACAGATTTGTTGTAAAATAAGGTTCTCCAGTCAATAACTGCAAAAATCTCATTCATTTTGATGTAATCTCCTTTCGGATAGTTCCTCCTCATGTCCTCAGTGCCTCTACTCTCAGGAAGAATATCTTCAATGATATACTCCATCAACAACACACAGTGGTCACTCTTTCCAATTGGTGGTTCATACTCAATTTTTTCAATATCCAACACATTATCTGTGAACACTAGATCAAGTAGTGATGGCTCATCCCCACCCCTGGCCCTTGTTGGTTCCATTACATGTTGGTGTAGGAAATTCCCTTGTACGCAATCTAGGAATCTTGCCCCGAATGAGTCCTCACCACTGTGTGGGTCAAGATTTATCCAATCTATCTCTTTATGATTAAAGTCTCCCATAATCAAAATCCTACATTTTCTCTCCCGTGCCATGTTAACAACTGAGTTTATGACTTCAATAGTACCTATATGACTTTACTCATAAACTTCAAGCCTATTCTGGTTCCTTGGTGGGTTGTATACAACAGATATTATAATGCTCTCTGACCCAGTATTTATGCGAGCAACAAGAAATTCCTTGAACTCACTTTCTATAGCCAAGTATATTTCTTCTGACTTGAATCCTTTCACTTATGAGCAGTGCTATCCCTCCACCAGTCCTCTCAGATCTTTCAACCCTTAGTATTCTGAAGCCCTTAGGAAAAACTGTGACACTGTTTATGTCCTCACTCAACTTAGTCTCTGTAATTGCTACTATATCTGCCTTACTGTTGTGAATCCTATCTTTTAATTCTACTGCCTTACCAGCTAATCCATCAGCATTTGTGTATAACAATCTTAATGAGGTCCCATCCCCTGATCTTCTGTCACTATCTTCTTTATCTCCCCTTTGTCTGGAAGAACTCTGTAATGAAAATTTTTCTTCTGTTCTTCATTTCTTTCATCATTTAACCTTCTTGCCTCTTGTATACAACCCACCAAGGAACCAAAATAGGCTTGAAGTATATGAGGAAAGTCATATAGGTACTATTGAAGTCATAAACTCAGTTGGTAACATGGCAAAGGGAAAAAAAACGTAGGATTTTGATTATGGGAGACTTTAATCATAAAGAGATAGATTGGATAAATCTTGACCCACACAGTGGTGAGGACTCATTCGGGGCAAGATTCCTAGATTGCGTACAAGGGAATTTCCTACACCAACATGTAATGGAACCAACAAGGGCCAGGGGTGGGGATGAGCCATCATTACTTGATCTAGTGTTCACAGATAATGTGTTGGATATTGAAAAAATTGAGTATGAACCACCAATTGGAAAGAGTGACCACTGGGTGTTGTTGATGGAGTATATCATTGAAGATATTCTTCCTGAGAGTAGAGGCACTGAGGACATGAGGAGGAACTATCCGAAAGGAGATTACATCAAAATGAATGAG
>JAXCGZ010015115.1:222500-225000 GCA_037179515.1 Halocaridina rubra
TATATAGATAGACATATGAATATCTAGATACTCTTCTGCTCTTGGGAATACAGACTTTGAGAGCTTAGCGGTAGCAGTTGCACTTTCCTTCTAATAATTATATCAAGAAATCCCTGTATTTTCATATATATATATATATATATATATATATATATATATATATATATATATATATATATATATATATATATAAATTTTGTTTTAAAATTATTTTTTAATTTTTAATTTTTAATTTTTTTTATTTTTTATTTTATTTTTATTTTTTTTTATTGTTTTTTCTTCTCAGAAGTTTTCAAAGGGCCTCCTGCTCTGCTTTCTTTTGACTGTATATCACTCTGCATGTCTTGGACAATATAAATTCGCCAGTCAAAGAGGTGAGTATCTAACTATGTATTATATTTTCATGCTGTTATGATTTTAGTATCATAAATATAGAATGTCAAAAATTAAATTTGTGAGGTATAATTTCTTGAGGTTGATTTTGATATTTTCAAACGTTTACGAAAGCTTTTGCAGTAGCAGGATATATTTATCTATGAAGGAGTTAGCTGAATTGCAAAAGTTGCAAATTTACCCATAATCATCTTTCTGATTTGCAAGAAATTGAGTTTCCCCCATTTTTAAACATGTTCACAAGAACATATGGTTTGGGACTAACTTTTTTGTATATTTTATTTGTATATATATTATTATTCTCTATATTTTTGCAGCTATAGATAGTAAGTACATTCCTCGGAACAGCGCCAGAACTGAACGAATTACCAGAAGAGAAATCAGTGGCTACACTGTGACAACTACAGATTCTTATAAAATTTCCAGTGGTGTACAATTTGGAGTTTGCCTTGACAGGGACACAGGGCGTCTCTACTTAACGAGAAAATATGGTAGACACAAACAAAGAAACAAGAAACAAAGAAGAGGCAATAAGAGTTTCACAAGAAAGGGATCAATAAGGAAACTAAGAGGCCAGAGGCATAGAAGAAGTATAGAAACAACAGTCGTTTGGGAGACTTTATATCGACACACTGTTGACGAAAAATTTTCTGCAAGGAGGAGGAACAGGATAAACGGAGGAGATCCACAAGAAAATGCAGAACGAGACGTTAATTTCAACGGTGGAAACGCCTTCAGTGCTTTATATACGGATATTTTAGAAAGAAATCCACAGAGTGGCCCTGGTTATCAAAGGGGTTACGTAGATTTCAACATAGGTCCTGCCTATGGTAACCATGCCTTATTGGGATACGGATTTCATGATGTGAATATGGGAATATACAGTAGATATGGCGGTCATGGTTATAAGGATATGTTATTAAACAGAGCTGACGATACTGTACCAGTCAGTGGATTTGAGAATACTGATAATCTCCAGCGTTTCCATGAAGGACAAGACATCAAGAGAAGAAGGATCCAAGGAAGATATGGAGAAAGAAAAGGGAGTTACGGCGGATCAAGGGGCGGGACCAGCATTTTTATAATATAAAGAAGTAAAGCAAATGTATACTTCAACACAAAGGTTGTATGTACGCTTCTTGATCTAATGCTATATATATATATATATATATATATATATATATATATATATATATATATATATATATACATACATACATACATACATATATATATATATATATATATATATATATATATATATATATATATATATATATATATATATATATATATATTTAAATTTTTTTTAATATGTACAATATATAATGAAAGCTTTTACATGAAGATAAAATATACCTCAATATTTATTTATTTTTCTTATAATGACAACCGTTACAATAATCTGCAGATTTGTTGCTTACGCAAACAAGAGGAGATTGAAAGGCCTTATGTTGCACTTCTACATTAACGAGTCTTTTTTTTTTTCCCCCATTCATTGTATTAAGTATTTTCTTAAAATAGCATACGTCTTCACATTAGGCATCATTACTCGACAATATGCCCATAATTGTGGATATGAATACAAATGATGAAATAGATCCTATCTTACTATTTATTTTTTTTTACAAACTTTTCATGCAAGCTTAAACAAAAAAAACTTCTACAGCCTTAACTTTCTGCTTCCTATAGAAAAATCATATCTGTAAAATCCTCTAATAATTTACTTTCACGTTATTACCGTAATATCACTTTTACATTCACAGTTATTGCAAAGTCATCAGTTCGTGAGTCACACCTTTGCTTTTGGTAACTATTTAATAGGATGATACGAAAATAAATTATCATTCTGAACATACCAAATTTATATATGTATTTTATATTTTATCGTATTATTATAGCAAAAAAAAAAAATGAAGAGAAAACCTAATAACACAGTCACATGGGTTTTTAATATAAAGCCATGAATACTCTTATGTAGCAATACGTAAAGTTTAATTCTTAATGGTAGTCAACTTTATGGTAAAATTTTCTCTAGAGAAAGAGTTACCATTATATACATTTTTTGTTTGTTTATATATTTCATATTGCCTTAATGACTCCCTTA
>JAXCGZ010015115.1:230000-235000 GCA_037179515.1 Halocaridina rubra
CTCTCCTTACATCTAACGTATACATTTTACTGTATAATTAATAAAAAAAAAGAAAAATATTACATTTCATACCTTCATTTTCCTAATAAAATTTTGAGCTTTTTCCGGCGAATGCTTTCCAAAGTCTTGAAAGATGGCCATTAGACTTTGCTGAACACCATCGGCCATGTCTTCACTTCCACATATGTAGATATGACCATCTTTTTGTACCAGTTGTTTATAGATTACTTTGCCATTTACCAGTAATAAGTCTTGTATATAAGCCTGAAATATAGAAGGTCCCAAATTTAATTCAATACATTTTATTTGAAATAAATATTTGCTTTTGGTACTGTACGTCTTTCATTTGTTCAGTGGCTATAGAGCGCCTTTCTCCTACCTAGTGGGTATTGCTTTCAGGTTCCCAAGATGATTTAAGCAGCTCCTCTGCACTAGAGCTATATATAGAGAAGGAGAGGGTAGTAGCAGCCCCCTGTATAATAGTCCCAGTTAACTTAGCAGGATCAGCCATTAAATATGTGGCGATTTCTTAGCACCTTATATCAAAACAGCTACTCTTCACCAAATCCAATATGAAGAAGAAGGAAAGGGTACTGGAGTCCTTTGTGATATAAACTCTGTCAGCTTAGCAGGTTTGACCATTAGATGCGCGGAGTGAGTGGTAGAACATTATCCTTACGAATTAAGTCTTTGATATGGGTAAAACATCTGTCACGAACTCTATTAATTATGATTCGGTGCCAGTAGATTTGACACCTGCGAATGCAGTTTTGTCTAGATTATTTAATCCAATGCAGTGAGTAATTTTACCTAATAGACATGAATATAGATAATAAAGTAAATTAATTAGTAAATAAATAAGTCGGTTCATACACACTTCAAAAGATATATATATATATATATATATATATATATATATATATATATATATATATATATATATATATATATATATATATATATATATATATATGTATATATATATATATATATATATATATATATATATATATATATATATATATTTATATATATATATAAATATATGTATATATGTATGTATGTATGTATGTATGTATGTATGTATGTATGTATGTATGTATGTATGTAATTACCTAATTGTAATTACCTAATTGTGTTTACGGGAAAGAGCCCAAAGCTCGTATCTTCCCGTCTCCTGATTGGTTCCATTTTATACTTAGTGATACTTATCATACCTGTCCTTAAAACTATGGATTGAGATAGCATTAACTACCTCCTCGCTTAGCCAATTCCAATTATCAACTACTCTTACACTGAAAAAGTATTTCCTTACATCCTGCGAAGAAGTTTTCTTACGAAGCTTCAAACTATGACCTCTAGTTCTAGAGCCAGCCATATCAAAATATCGATCTCTATCCACTCTATCATAAGCATGAAGCAATTTAAAGACTGTCAACCATATCCCCATCAATCCTCTAGCTTCGAGTGATGGTAAGTCTAATTCCCTCAGCCTCTCATCATAACTGAGATTGCGTATTTCTGGCACCAGTTTCGAGGCATGTCTTTGAACTTTTTCAAGTTTAGCTATGTGCTTTTTTCAAGTGCGGATTCCAAAAGGGGGCTGCATATTCCAGTTTTGGCCTCACATAGGTTACATAAATATTTCTGAACATTTCCTTGTCCATGTGCCTGAAGGCTACCCTTACATTTGGTAAGAAGGCATATGCTGCCCTTACTATGCTATTTATAAGTATTTCTGGAGACAAATCTGACAGTATGTTTACTCCTAGATCTCTCTCATATTCTGTCTCTTGAAGTTGTACTCCAGCCACCGAGTAGTCAAGCTTGGGCCTTCTTGCACTTGTACTCATTCTAATTACCTTACATTTTGAAGTATTGAATTTTATTAGCCACTTTTCTTACCACTCATGCAGACTATTTAGATCTTCCTAAAGTTCTCTACCATTGTTCTCGTTTTTTACTTTCTTCACAATCTTTGCATCATCTGCAAACATATTCATGAATGAATTTACAGACTCTGGTAGGTCATTTACATATACAAGGAACAAAAGTGGCCCTAAAATTAAACCCTGTGGAACTCCACTACTAACTCTTCTCCATTCAGACACTGAGTGTCTTACTCAAACCCTCTGTTCCCTTCCTGCTAAGTAAATTTTTATCCATTCCAAGACATTTCCACCTATTCTAGCCACTGCTTGCAGCTTCCTAATAAGTCTCCCATGTGGAATGTATGTATGTATGTATGTATGTATGTATGTATGTATGTATGTATGTATGTATGTATGTATGTATGTATGTATGTATGTATGTATGCATGTATGTATGTCTGTCTGTCTGTCTGTCTGTATGTATGTATGTATGTATGTATGTATGTGATTACCTAATTGTGTTTACCTAATTGTGTTTACGGGAAAGAGCCCAAAGCTCGTATCTTCCCGTCTCCTGATCGGTTCCATTTTATACTTAGTGATACTTATCATACCTGTCCTTAAAACTATGGATTGAGATAGCATTAACTACCTCCTCGCTTAGCCAATTCCAATTATCAACTACTCTTACACTGAAAAAGTATTTCCTTACATCCTGCGAAGAAGTTTTCTTACGAAGCTTCAAACTATGACCTCTAGTTCTAGAGCCAGCCATATCAAAATATCCATCCCTATCCACTCTATCATAACCATGAAGAAATTTAAAGACTGTCACCATATCCCCCCTCACTCTTCTAGCTTCGAGTGATGGTAAGTCTAATTCCCTCAGCCTCTCATCATAACTGAGATTGCGTATTTCTGGCACCAGTTTCGTGGCATGTCTTTGAACTTTTTCAAGCTTAGCTATGTGCTTTTTCAAGTGCGGATTCCAAAAGGGGGCTGCATATTCCAGTTTTGGCCTCACATAGGTTACATAAATATTTCTGAACATTTCCTTGTACATGTGCCTGAAGGCTACGCTTACATTTGATAAGAATGCATATGCTGCCCTTACTATGCCATTTATATGTATATCTGGAGACAAATCTGACAGTATGTTTACTCCTAGATCTCTCTCATTTTCTGTCTCTTGACGTTGTACTCCAGCCACCGAGTAGTCAAGCTTGGGCCTTCTTGCACTTGTACCCATTCTCATTACCTTACATTTTGAAGTATTGAATTTTATTAGCCACTTTTCTGACCACTCATGCAGATTATTTAGATCCTCCTGAAGTTCTCTACCATTGTTCTCGTTTTTTACTTTCTTCACAATCTTTGCATCATCTGCAAACATATTCATGAATGAATTTACAGACTCTGGTAGGTCATTTACATATACAAGGAACAAAAGTGGCCCTAAAACTGAACCCTGTGGAACTCCACTACTAACTCTTCTCCATTCAGACACTGAGTGTCTTACTCTAACCCTCTGTTCCCTTCCTTCTAAGTAAGTTTTTATCCATTCCAAAACATTTCCACCTATTCTAGCCATTGATTGCAGCTTCCTAATAAGTCTCCCATGTGGAACAGTGTCAAACGCTTTCTGGAAGTCTAGGAATATGCAATCTGCCCAGCCCTCTCTTTCCTGTAAGATTTGGCTTACCTCATCAGAAAATTCTAATAAGTTTGTTACTTTTGATCTACTTTCTCTGAAGCCATGTTGCCTCACTGACAAAAAGTTGAAGGATTCCAAGTGATGAGAGATATGTTTCCTTAGTAGTTTCTCCATAACTTTGCAAACTATGCTGGTCAAGGAAACTGGTCTATAGTTCAGAGCCGTATCCCTCCTTCCCTTTTTGAAGATAGGTATCACATTTGCTTGTTTCCAGCATCTTGGAATCTCCCCCGACTCCAGTGACTCCTTAAATATGATACTTAGTGCCACTGATATTGTGTTTGCGCATTTTTTAAGCACATGAGGGGATATGTCATCGGGACCTGTAGCTTTATGAACATCTAAATCCATCAGCGCTTTGCATACCTCTGTGGCTGTAAGGTTGATGTTCTCTAATACCGGCCCTTGAGCTTCTATCACTGCAATCTGAGGGGGTGGGGTATTTTCTACTGTAAATACTGACTGAAACTCCTTGTTCAATTCTTTGCAGATCTCTTCATCCGTCTCAGTGATGCTTCCATCCGCTCTCTTTAGCCTTAAAACCTGTTCTTTTACCTTCAGTTTTCCTCTGATAAAGCTGTGGAAAAGCTTGGGATTTTCTTTAGCCTTCCTGGTGATGTCCCTCTCATAGTCTCTCTTTGCCTCTCTCCTTTTACTTAGGTAGTCATTTCTTGCTCTTTTGTAGGTTTGCCAGGCATTTATGTTTTTTCTCCTCCTATACCTTTTCCAGCATTTGTCTCTCCACTCCTTAGCTCTTTTACACCCATTATCGAACCATTTCTCTCTGGCATGAATTACACCTACTTTGGTGACAGGTATGCAGCAATCTACTATCTTCCCATATTTCTCACAAAAGATGTCATACATTTCTTGTACAGATTTGTTGTAAAATAAGGTTCTCCAGTCAATAACTGCAAAAAGCTCATTCATTTTGATGTAATCGCCTTTCTGATAGTTCCTCCTCATGTCCTCAGTACCTCTACTCTCAGGAAGAATATCTTCAATGATATACTCCATCAACAACACACAGTGGTCACTCTTTCCAATTGGTGGTTCATACTCAATATTTTCAATATCCAACACATTATCTGTGAACACTAGATCAAGTAGTGATGGCTCATCCCCACCCCTGGGCCCTTGTTGGTTCCATTACATGTTGGTATAGGTCCATTACATGTTGGTGTAGGAAATTCCCTTGTACGCAATCTAGGAATCTTGCCCCGAATGAGTCCTCACCACTGTGTGGGTCAAGATTTATCCAATCTATCTCTTTATGATTAAAGTCTCCAATAATCAAAATCCTACATTTTTTTCCCGTGCCATGTTAACAACTGAGGTTATGACTTCAATAGTACCTATATGACTTTCCTCATAAACTTCAAGCCTATTTTGGTTCCTTGGTGGGTTGTATACAA